>CM060949.1:124452186-124489686 GCA_030765055.1 Mantis religiosa | reverse complement strand
TTGGACTTAGAAAATATTCCCGCGTCGCACAAAAGAAAGTTTCTCCGGGGCATTTAAATAAGTATCTGTACCTACTCCCATCTATGTGGTATTGTTAAGGCATGTTGGTGTTATCAGCATTTGTTATACATCACCAAGACAGCCCGCCTCGATAGCGTGGGAGTAGCATGTCTGCCTCACGTTCAAGAAGTCCCGAGTTCAAATCTCGGTCAGGGTGAGTTACCTGGATAAGGTTTTTTCAGGGTTTTCCCTTATCCTCAAAGGCGAATGTCAGGTAACTCTAAGCTTTATGGACCCTGGGCTCATTTGAGCATCATTTGACCCATTCCATTCATCATTGGAGGATGTAAATTACAACAACAACAACAAAAACTCACCAAAACACTGATTCATTGCAAGCATTTCTGTTAGGCATTTAACATGTTTTCGCTAAAGCAGACAAAGTGCAATATCATTCAGCTTTTTACTTGTGGGTGGGATACTTGCAAGTAGTTAAAGTGGAAACTGGATGCTGGTTATAGGCTTTTGCTATCTATGACAACACAGATATTGATTCAACAGCTCTAAATGTGTCAAACTCCGTTTTTGATAAGGAGTGTCTGGAAACTAACAGATGTCATTACAGAGAAAAACTTGCCAATGAGAGATGTACAGAACTTAGACTCTACTATAATAAAATCGGGCTGCCTCACTCACTCTCTTGAAGGGCACATGCCACCTCTCCTCCACGCATTCTACCTGTTCCTCCTACTGTCTACAAAACAAAACTAGGATAGTGGAATTTAAATTTAAAAAAGGGCAACCATACCAACAGAAAGTAACAATTTATTTACCTACATGAGAAAACAAATAATATTAACATAGAGAAAAATACCTCTGAATAAAATAGTATAATAAAAATGTAAGTTACTGAAAATATTTATAAATAACTTCCCTGTTTTGGCTAAGCAATTGACTAGCACTCCCCATTTTGATTTTAACAGAAGCATGATAGTTTTGAATGTACTACACACCAATAAATAAAACTTCACCTGTAATACCACAAAATACGACAGAAAGCCATAGATGCACTCAATACAATACAACCATTCACTGTGATGTACACACCTCAAGGCATTGTAAGATATAATTTATGTGAGCTTTCCAATCTAAACATCTGTCCACTTGAAGGCCCAGAAATTTTATGCTGTCAATTTCTTCTAATAACATATCATTAATCACGATTTCTATTTCGGCATGTGATGTACAACAGGCTATAAATTTGACCACTTTTGTTTTGTCTAGATTCACAGATAATTTGTTTGCTTTAAACCAGCATGACATACAGTTTAAAACATAATTCATTTTAATTATACACTCGTTTAAATTTGTACTGGTCACCAGGACACTAGTGTCATCAGCGAAAAGAACTGTACTTGCAATGACCTTTTTATATAGTGAGAAGTCATTTATATAGATAATAAATAATAAAGGCCCTAACACGGAACCTTGAGGTACTCCATGAGTTACTACTTTCCAGTTCGAAGTTTGTTTTTCATAACCAATATCACTGACAGCTACTTCAAAACTCTGTTTTCTTTCATTTAGATATGATACAAACCATCTTAAATGTTCATTTTTTAGCCCATAGAATTCCAATTTTGCTATAAGAATGTCATGATTAACACAAACAAAAGCCTTTGCTAGATCACAAAAAATTCCACCTACATGTCTTTTATCATTTAAGGCAGTCAACACTTCATGTGTAAGCTTGTAAGTTGCATTATTAGTCGATATTCCCTTTCTGAATCCAAACTGATCACTGACAAGTATGTTGTTACATTCAAGGTGTTTATACAGTCTGGTGAACATTACTTTTTCAAGAACTTCTGAAAATATTGGCAAGAGAGATATTGGTCTATAATTTGAAACATTATTGCGTTCGCCTTTTTTGAAAAGAGGTTTAACAACTGAGTATTTCATTCTGTCAGGGAAAATACCTGTCTTTAGAGACTCATTACATAAATAAGGGGAATGCTAATTTTTGAGGAGCAAGATTTTAGGATTTTTGTAGTTATTTCATCATAACCGGAAGAATTCTTCAACTTTAAAGAGTCAATAATTTTATTTATTTCGGAAGGTGTAGTTAAACTGACTTTAAATGTAGGTACAGAGTTTGTGAAACTTGATCTTAGAAATTCTAGTGCTGCATCTTTACTTCCATAATTAATATTTAATTTTTTTGTTACATCCAAAAAGAATTTGTTAAATAATTCTGCAACTTCAACAGGTTTGGCAATTTCACGATTGTCAGCATTGAGTGTTATTGGGCAATTTTCTGATGAGTGTTTACGTGTCACATTTTTTATTATATTCCAAGTCGTTTTTATTTTATTGTCTGAGTTTTGAATTAGTTTATTATAATGCAATACTTTAGCTGCTAATATTACCTTCTTTAGAAGTTTACAATATTTGTTGTAGTAGTTTTTTAAATACAAATTGTTACTGATTCTAACTTGCTGATATAGTTCTCTTTTGTGCCTGCATGAGGTTTTAATTCCTAAAGTGAGCCAGGAATTGTCTTTTTTAAAGTTAAATGTTTTTTTATACTTGGATGGGAAGCAAAATTCAAACCGAGTTTTAAAGCATTGAAGAAAGCTATTATATTGGTTGTTGGTTCCATTAATCTCATAAGTTTGTTTCCAAGATTCAAGTTTAAGGTTCTTACTAAATTCATTCAGAGTATTTTCGTTTATTTCCCTATATTTAATATATGTGTATTTAGGTTTGAGTTTTAAATTTATCTTATCAATCCTTAGAATTTGTGCATCATGATCTGATAGTCCATTAGTTTTTGATGAGACAGAGCAAAATTTAGTTATACCTGAATTTACAAATATGTTATCAATAGCTGTGGATGAATTATTTTGGATTCTTGTTGGAAAGTTAACTGTATGTGTCATGTGGTATGTGGTAAATAAAGAGCTAAGCTGAGATAATAGCTGTGCAACAGGCAGAAGCTATCAGTGTGAAAGGTATGGTGTGAAAACAGTCTTCTGCACATGAGGTAGATTGGCAAACTTCCACTGCACCAGCTCTACTTAATGTTTTCCTTAACTGCTAAACCTATTACACAAATATAAATATTTGTTACTGAATCTCCACTTATTTTAAGAAGTTGATGTTAATACTTCTTTCTTCTTTCTAAGATCGATTTTGAAGGCAAATTGCATTCATACTCAGTCCATTATAAACAAACTCCATTGTTAAGGAAATCTCGGTTAGCATGTTTTTTCTTTTGTTATGTTATGTTTTCAGCATTACCAACATTTGAAGACAAAACAAACCTAAAAACAGAATCAATTGCCGGTATTTCAAAATTCATTACGCGATGTTTATTTTTTAAAAATAAATATTCTTTCCCACACTATTAAATCTATGGGACCATTTAATTGTTTTAATAATTTAACTTCAGGATGTATTTCATGGTTAAATGACCAAAAATGATCTGCTACGGCCAATTTATCAGTTTGTTTATATTTAATGTTATGAAAATGTTCTTTCATTCTGGTTTCCAAACTACGTTTCGTCTTTCCAATATAAACTTGATCACAATCTAAACAATTAAATTGATAAACACCAATTTTTTTATTATTAGGAATTTTATCTTTTTTAGAAAATTGTAATAAATTTTTAATGCTATATTTATTTTGAGGAACTTAAGTTATAACAACTTCTAAAAAAAAAATTGAAAATGTTTATTAACCCAAGGATGGTAAGTAAACTTTTTAAAATTATAATCATCTTTTATTTTTTTAAGAGTGGAAATATCATTAACAGTTTTTTGTTATTTAAATTGTTCAATCTTCTTTTGTATAAAATCTTTATTAAAACCATTAATTAAAGCAGTATTAATAATATGTCTATATTCTTTATTAAATTCCTCTTTATTCAGGGGTATATTTGTTAATCTATAAATCAAACTATTTAAAACAGCAAATTTATGTGTAAAAGGGTTAAAACTTTTATTTTTTATGTAATTATCATTATGAGTAGATTTCCTATAAATACCAAAATCTAATTTGTTATTATTTCTTATTATTTTCAAATCTAGAAAAGGAAGAAATCCATTAATTTCAGGTGTTAAACCTATATTCGCTTTTTTTCTTTTACTTTCTTGTGTCTCTCTCTCTCTCTCTCTCTCTCTCTCTCTCTCTCTCTCTCTCTCTCTCTCTCTCTCTCTCTCTCTCTCTCTCTCTCTCTCTCTCTCTATGATGCAAACAGTATGAAATTTCAAAGTCATCACATAGTGATTCATTATTTAAAGGCTTGATTATTGTTAATGTCTACTGCATTCCTATTGTACCTACAACAATCTATTTAATAAACATATTTCTGAAAAACATTTATTTCGATTAATTACAGTTAGAATAACAAGCTTTTGTAAGAATAGTTTGCAGAGTAGTATATAAAGGAATTCCGGTGAACGTATCATATCCTTTAGCATCACAGTGTATCAGCAGAAATAGAGTAAGACCTATAGCAGTGAATGAAAGTTCAGAATTTATGTTTCTTGAGGGATAAGGCCACAAAGTTACTGTGTATATTCTTCACACTCCATGTTTAATTACAGGTGAAAATACCTGATATCTTCAACAGTAACGCAAATCTATCTGGAGTTTCTAAGGAACATATTTACATATCTCAAGCACTCCAGAAAGCAAAAATAGAAATAGATGAGAAGGGCGCAACTGCAGCTGCAGCTACAGGTAAGGACACAATATATCCTTATCTTCATATCACATTTGTTTGTCCAATCATTTATTCTAATAGAACTTCGTTCATTACAGCAATCATTGGTGCAGAATTATCTGCTGTAATAAATCTGGCACCTGATGTGGTATTTAATGCAGATCATCCATTTCTGGTGTTCATCATGGATAATGTCCACAAAATCATTTTGTTTGTAGGACAAGTTTTAGATCCTTCAGTTGCATAGAATCTGCTTGATCGGAATTAAAGAATAACTATTCAGAAAAGAAAGCTTATGAAACAATCGGTCATGTCTTATTAATTCCTAGCCCTATAGTTCTAGTTCTAGAAATAAAAGTTGAACCAAGGTGTTTTTTTTTTTTTTTTTTTTTTCAAATTGTAGATTGTATGAATCTGCAAAGGATTTATGAAATTCTATGGATTAAGCAGGAAAGGTTATTTCCATGACTTGAATTGAGTAGAAGGCTGGAGTAATTCGTTCTTCCTCCATTCCTATAATGTTATTTTAATTCTTAAAAATTAATACAGGCGGGCCCAAATGACCTTGTTGTCGACGGGCCCTAAAACACCACACACAAACTCACTCACTCACTACATTACAGAAACACATAATAAAGTATTAGTTTTGTATTTCTAAAGTAACATGATTAACTTCTGCAGAGAATACTTCTCACATTGAACTCATATCATTAATAGCTGCTGTTTTATTCCAACAATGAATTGTGTTACAGAAGCTATAACCATAACTAAATACAGATGAAATAAAAAGATAGGGTTATAAATATTGTGGAAATATAAAGAAAAAATTCCAAAACATCTTCTACTCTAATGATTAAATGCAGGTTCACTTTATTAGCTCCAAAGTGGACCTTAATTTTCTTCCATATTTAATAATAAAATATCAGATGAAATAAAAAAATTGTATGGTGTTATTCATGTTAATCCTAGCTGAACAATTACATGAAAAAAAGAAAAAAATTGAATTTTATCTTTACTGGAGGATTTTGAAACTAAATAGGTATCTTTTAACCCAATAGTCCATTTTTGTCAATAAGCTCAAATAAATTTAGAGGTTCTCAATATTTGTCTTTTCAGGACAAAATTTTAACTTGTGACTTTTTAAATGTGAAGTAGACATGCTACCTACACACCATAAAAGTGGCTGAAGAAAAGGTTATTGGTTTCTTTATTTTGCTTAAATACTACTTACAGTATATCATTAAATGCATCGATTAGCGAAAATTAAAAAGCTCTCCAAGGGCTTTAATTATGTACTGGATATCACATAGAATAAATGTTATATTTTCTCTACTGTCAGATACATTTTGAAATGTATTGAATTTTATAGATTTTATAGAAAACTACCCAAATAGAATGAACAATCTGGTTAACCATTAATGGAAATTATTTTAAATGCAAAAAACTATAAATCTTACAAAAAAGGAGTTTTACCAAATATTGTGAAATAGGACTTTTTCCGTCAGTTGCATTGAGTTCTACCCCCATCTCTGTAGCATGTTGGTAGCATTTCTGCCTCACATTCAAGAAGTCCCAAATTTAAAACTTGGCCAGGTTGAGTTGTCTGAATAAGGCTATTTTTGGAGCTTTTCATTATGCTGAAATTGAACTTTGGGTAATTCCAAGGTTCATGAGCATCATTTCACGCATTTCATTCACTATCTGATATGATTTACATCGGAGGACGTTAATAATAAAAAGAAGAAACATAATTATACTTACTAAAATTAGGCAAGTGAGTCAACCTTGTATATACTTTTCTCCACTTACAAGTTTTTTATGAAGACTAGTTTCTGGGGACTTCTCCCCTATCGTCAGCTCTGTGGTAGACTCATATATAATTATACTTGTTCCCATAACAGTAGCAATAATGTTTAAAAGTATAAAATCTGATATTTTAACCATGATCTAACAGGCATTCACCTTTCTCTATTCAATAACTTATTCTAATACAAATTCTTTCATTACAGCATTTGGTTTTGAAGCAACTTCTGCTATAGTAAACCCGGCACCTGATGTGGTCTTTAAGGCAGATCACCCATTTCTGGTGTTCATCATGGATAATGCCAACAGAATTATATTGTTTACAGGACGAGTTTCAGACCCTTCACTTACATAGAGAAGGAATACAAAGTTATAGTCTGCTTGATTAAGAATTAAAGAAAAGAAAAGAAAACTTATAGATATTCCTGTAATGTCTTACAAATTTGTTCCTAAACCTATAGTTCCTTTAATGATGAAAGTTGAATGAAGGTTCCCAATTTTATATCATGTAAATCTGTAGATGACCTGAATTTCATAGATTAACTGCAGCTTAGAAAAAGTTGTTTCCATGGTTTGAGGTGAAAAACTAGAGGGTATAATAAATAACTTCTTCAAATCCCATGATTTTATTATGACAACTTTTGAAAGGAAATACATTAAAGAAATGTGTAATAAAGCATTATTTACATTTCTTCAATAACCTTATTATCTTTGTCCCATTCAACCTTTTTCCCTATTTATTTTGTATTACTTTAATATGTAATGGATCTGTGAATATCTCATGGATTGTTGTGTGATGTTAGTTTGTTATTGACATAAGATATATTTCCTTCATTACTGCATACTACATACCTCAAACCATCCTCCTCCCTTACAGCAGCAGTACAAGGCGCAATGTTGTCACATGTTTAAACTGGTATTTGTACAAATATGTACAATGGTGGGAGCTGATGTTACACTGGCACTACCTGTCCTCCCTGGCATATAGCTTTAGAAATAAATATTTAAATAAGTTAACAAGGGTTAGATACAACTCGTTTTCATGACAGTTTTGTTCCATTTCTTTTGCATGTCTCACATTGCTATTAGTTTTCAATGGCTAGTTGTACCTAACATTAGTATACTGTGACACAATTTGAAACATGAGAGCAATGGAAAAATTGGCATAGTCTCAGAAAAGCAGCCAGACATAGGGGAGTTTGTTCTGCATATGGTTTTGGTAGTGAACCAAACACTAAAATATTGTTATTGCAAATACTAAGTTTGGCCTGTGCTGTGGCGTAGCAGGCTAAGGCAGCATGCCTTGGCTCCTGCTCACGGAAAGTAGCTGGGGTTTGATCCCACCCATGGGGTGCAGATTTTAAGTCCTGGGTATAGGACCGGTGCCCACTCAGCATTGTGAGGAAAGTGAGGAGCTTATGCTAGGTAAACGGGCCTAGTCACGAAAACCAACATTCCGGCTGGGGGATGTCAAGACGCTGACCACATCTCCTTCCCATATCGGTTGGATGATCGTCCACCTCTGTGTAAGTGGGCGTGAGGCCGGCGATCGGGTTGGTAGACCTTGGCCCTCTAATAGGGCTGTCACGCCAGGATTTATTATTTAAATACTAAGTTTGTATGTTTACATGTTATGCCACTGCAATGATGAAGAAGCAAAAGTTTTTAACAATATTTTTGAACCTAAGAATTTGGAATATATTTAAAATTGATTAATTTTCATCATAATAAATCCTGTTTATTTTTTAAGTTGATGCAAATATATTAACATTTATATTTAAAAATGCATTAATTTCTTCATATTCTTTACCTTATATAATTATAAAAATGGTCTAAGCCAACTTCCAGCTAATGGAAATACCAATTTCATAAAAGGTAACAGTAATATGTTCAATGAAAGTTATTAATGGGTAGATATAGTCAGACTGAAAAATCCAGTGCCATGGCCAGGAATTGAACCAGGATCTCCCGGTCTCCATCTGGTCACTCTTAACCATTGAGCTATCATGGCCAACATGCCATCACAACATAAATTTTCCAATTGACTCATATGTTTCCTGTAAACCACTAGGGGTTCTCACATACAAGATACACACCATTTGTTGCAACTTACTATTGTAAGTACTTGAGTCCAGACTTCATCGTTAAACCATTATTATTAAGTTAATTGATGTAAATTAATCGTTCTTCCAAACTAGCTATATATAGGCTAATGTTTTGGATAGATAGAGTAAGACTAAAAATTCAATACCAAGGTCAGGATTTGAAACATGGATCTCTTAATCTCTGTCCGGTTGCTCTTAACCTTTGAGCTACCATAGGCAACATGCCGACATGACACTAAATTCTCCAACTGATTTGTATGTTTCCCGGTAAACCACTAGGGGTTCTCATATAGAAGATACACAACATTTGTGGCAGTTTGCTATTTTAAGTACTTCAGTCCCAGGCTTCATCGTTAAACCATTATTATTATTATTATTATGTTAATTGATGAGATGGGATTTCATTACGGAAGGGATTCGGTATGTAGGCCACCATGCTGGGCCCTTTTTTCCTATGCCCCATATGTATAGGATTACAAAGGCAACCAAATAGTAATCATAAATAGATCAGATTACATCTCTAGAATAGAAAACATGTTATAAAGCAATGAATTCACAAAATTGGAAAGTGACCCAGTAAAACTCTGTATGAAAGAATTCGAGAGAACCTTAAAAAAAGTCTGGATATTATCTGATATACAGAAATCTAAAGCCAAACCAGACCACCCAGTATTACCGAGACTTTATGCGTTGCCGAAAATTCATAAACCAGGAGAGAAAATGAGGCCCATAGTCAACAACATAGACACACCTACCTACAAGTTAGCCAAACATCTAGCACATACATTTTCATCACTTCCACACTTCCACAGCCTAGCCATTAGAAATTCATTAGAATTAGTAGACAGGATCTCAAATTCGCATTTGGACACAGAAAACAAACTAGTATCATTTGATGTCACCTCTCTTTTTCCCAGTATTCCAACAGATGAACTCAGGCTACTCCTCAAGAAATGGCTCATACAGACTAACATTTCAGCAGAAATAGAAGATCTCACTTAACTTACTCATTTATGCATACATCAAAATTTCTTTACATTCAACGGTAAATTCTATCAACAGACCTCAGGCCTAACAATGGGCAATCCACTTTCACCTTTCCTAGCCAACCTCTTTATGAGCTACTTTGAAACACATAGATTAGATTAGATTATATTAGACTGATTTGTGTTCAGTAGGTTCACTTGTAGCCAGAAAAGGCTGTGAACATTGAACATGTCCAGAGGTATAAAGTTTAATAGCATATATATATATATATATATGTACAAAAGTTAACATAAGACACATATTATAGTATACAGGCAATATGAACAACATTATGGAAAACAAAGCAGGGATAATTATATGTGATACAAAATCAAACACTTTTTAATTTAGCTTTCACTTGGCTTATGCCAGTACGTATACTTACGTAAGTATATATTGTTATCCATATCTGAAAATACCCATTAAACAAAATAGCTGATCCAGTAGCAGTGAACACACAATGATGTAGCTGTGCAATTATAATTGTAATAGAGTATGACAAATGAAACAAAAGTGTATTGTGCAGCCAATTTATATAAGGTTAAACTAGTATTTCATTTCGGAAATGAACCAGACGCATTTATTCTTATATGAGTATATAATAAGTTAAAGGTCTAATAGAAATTAACATTTTACGAAACATAACTTGCAAACACAATATACAGGTGATATTAGTTATATTATGATACCTACCAGGATTATTGGCTGATAAAATCAATAAGCTTATAAAGAAATTATAGGGGTATAGATAAATAATTGGAATAAATAATTTATATGTGTTAAAATCAATGTGCACAATATAAGATGCAGAAACTAAAATTGTATCAGACATTTAAAGTCATTAGCAAGTGTGTTAAAAAGAAAACCAATCAGTTGAGTGAGTGTAGCTAAGACAATAAAGAATTCCAGCAAAATCAAATCAACAAGGAATCCATTAAGTTAAAGATCACATAGCTACATAGATATCAGTAATTTTCAGACTTATATTTGTGTGCAGAAACACATATAGATAAAGTTAGAAAGGAAAATGAAATTTAGAGTCATAGAGTAAAACGTTTTTTTGAGATACAAATTAGCAGCTTATGATTTGATAACACACAAATAGGCACTTTGGTGGTAATTTCATGAAGTATGGGACTTACATTGTTAAAAGAAAGTGCATTTCTAAAATGTAATTTCTTTTGTGTTTACAGTCTGACAGAAGGGTTGTACTGTTATCGATCATTAGCGGTACATAATGCCTATGTTCATGAATTATACTTTTATACTTGGTAATCACAGCTTTGCATTTCATGACAGCTTCTCACTGATATTACAGAGACAGTAATTTTAAACCATATAGTTATTGACAAGTCAGTAGTTAGAGGATATTATACTACACTAGTAACAGTTTCTCGTTCTAAGGTTGAGAAACAGTATAACTGCACACCCCTGATAGTTGGTATCTCGTTTCAAAAATCTCATTATGCTCCATTAAATTTATCAGCCAACTTAACTGGTGTGCACCTTCTAAGGAAAGCAGTTTAACACTGTACCAGCTGAAGGAGTAGATTCCTTGGAGATCATAATATTGAAGAGAGGATCAAAGTTCAGCTCCTTGGAGCAAGATAATGGCAATCCACAAAATATACAAAATAAGCTATTGTTTTAAAAATAAGCTATTACAAATGTCAAAGAGCAGTTATAAACATATTCTGTAGATATTAACATTCTTACGTACTTTTCAATAAAATTGATCAAGTATTGATATTACATAAAGAAAACTAATTTTATAGCCATAAAAGACACTAAGTATATTAACAATTATCTAATAGTAATTAACTTTTAAGTTAATCTTATTTACTTAGGTAAGAATGAAACAATAAAAAAGAAGTGCGTAAAAATGTTCTACAGCAGCTGATTCTAATCAGATTTTCAAGTCCACTTAGCTACCTCCGATTACATGGAATCTAGGCTGAGCAGCAATGACATAATAAAGTTATTGAAACATATGTATCTATAAAAGATTTCCGTTTAATTTCCTCAACCTGCAAAACACTAAAGCCTTCACCTTTCCGTTTACATTATTTGAAATGGTGATAGAAACAATTACGTTTCGTATTAAACACCAAAATTTGGCTTATATCATTGTCTCCTATTTTATCTACACTGAGCCAATACTTAACAAATTAACAATCAACATCGTTGAATTTTTCAATATTGATTTGAAATTATCATTTATTATAAACATTACACTCAGCCCGACAATTAATACAAATTATTTTATTTTTCTCTTTCCCAAAGTTTATGTAATTGGCTGAATCTATGAAATAAAGATTAAAGCTTGATTCTTTAAAGTTTTGTCTCAATCTATATTTATGGCAATCAGTAAATAACTTTTATAACGCACATATATTGTTCCTCCCTATTCACAAAATTGTCATAATCTCTCTCATTTTATGAAAGTTTAGATTTCTATATAGGTAACTGAACTTCACCATTCAATATTCCCTGCAATAATTCTAATGAAATATCCTCTATATTAGGCAAAATATTATTTCCTTCGTTTTTTTAAAAAATAAATAAGTAAAACACGCTTGGCACTGTAAAGAACTAGGTAAAAATCCCACCTCTGTGGTGTGGAGATAGTGTCTGTGCCTCACGTTCAGCAGGTCCTGAGTTCGAATCTCAGTCAGTGTGAGTTAGCTGCATAAGAGTTCTTTTCTCTCCAGAGTTTTCCCTTATCCTAAAAGATAAATGTTGGATGACCTTAAGCTCTATGGACCCATAATATGATTAGTAATAGCAATAAAGATATGGGAGTGAATAAAAGTAAACGATATCCTTGCGATGGGGTAAGTTAGGCAAGTCAGATATGAAGGTATTGAAAAGTAATGGTGACAGTATTGAGCCTTGAGGAACACCAGCTTATGTCGTATGATGCGATGTGAAGACTGAATTCTATAGGTATATTGTGACAGGACAACGACTTTTATCTTAAAGGAAACGTTTTATTGTACACAGAAATTAATATTCGGGAAGTCAAATGCGAATGCTAAAACATTGAAGGATTTCGAACTATCAAAAGTTGTTTTGATGCTGACACACAATTTTATTTGTATCTATCACATCTTCGAAATAAAAACAACTGACATTTTATGTGTCACGTTTGTATGACGCTCATGGTGAAGGAAGACCTTCACCTTATATATGTTGACTAAGTATTATTAAATTATCCCAAGTATTGCCAGTTTATATTTGAAAGTCATGTCTCGCCTATAATTTACCAGGAAGAAACTGTTCTAGGTATAATAATAATTACATAATGGTTATGTGCATCCAAGGACTGCTGTTTGTGTTTTCGTTTGCTTGGGAAAACCCAAAATAGATTCCTTTCACCGTTAATGACGTCATGTGCGATAAAATGCATGTAGGTATAGTTAGTCACAGCCTTGGCGTTTAGATAGCATTAGCATATGTCCACTTCACCTAATACTAGCACAGTCATTTCAATAGCGAAGTTTGAGATGTGGAATTAACCAGCTTTAAAAAAATGATCACCATGGCCGGGGTTTAAACTTCGGTTTTAGATTGACACCAGAGCCCTAGGAAGTAGTATCGAATACATACAACTATTATACATACATATTGATGAGAAATGCAGTTATTCGTTTCTTGTATAAAAGTAATATTTGTGGCAGGGTGTACATGTAATCTAATTTTATACTTTGGTAATATATTGAAATATCTATGCATTCCCTGAGAAAATTTGACTGTTGCGTCCCCCCAATCAAGCAATTCTGAAAATGCTGTTTTTCATGTCAGCAAAAATTATAAGAGGTATTTAGGATATAATAATATAGTTTGTATGATTTACAATCTAACATGTTCAATAATGTTATATATAATACATTATTAAATGTATTGCGTTTTAAGTTTTGTAATTTAAAATAGAAATATTTAATGTAACAAATAAGAACGCAGTGGCTCCTACACACACACACACACACACACACACACACACACACACACACACACACACACACACACACACACACACACACACACACACACACACACACACACACACAATTTATCACTTAGGCACTAAGCATCGAAACATTACACTTGTGACATTGTCTTTGTTGTTTTTAGGTTAATTCATGTTCTCCAATGTTAAGTCATATCTGACAATGAATGAAATGAGTGAAATGATGCTCAAAGGAGCTCAGGATCCATATAGCTTAGAGTTACCCGACATTCGTCTTTCAGGATAAGGGTAAACCCGCAAAAAAGCTGATCCAAGTAACTCACTCTGACCGAGATTCGAACTCGGGCCCTCTTGAACGTGAGGCAGACACACACTCATAAAAACACGACAGATCCGTCGAATTGAATTACAGCTGAACAATTTAGTCACAACTCGTAACTGAACTGTACTCGACACAGTCCACTGAACTTAACTGAACTATCACTATCAAACGTCTATCGAAAAACGGTCCAATCTGTTGTCGACTAAACTCGTCTGGACCCGATCAGAATGGCTGCTGATTGTTAATTAATCCTTATATAGGGCTAAAAAGGAAATAAAACATTCTAGTAAAGGAACCCAAAAAGCAAAAAGAATTTTCGGAAGCAGGGAGCTAGCATGTGATGTCTATTATTCTTTACGGGGCAATTGTCTTGTGATGAAGGGCTTTAGCCACACCAAGCCCAGGTAGCCGACCGGCTATGCGCCGTTCCCAGATAGTCTGGTATGCGCTGACTATATAAATGTACTTACATACCTATTAATAAATAGGTCCATAGTTTGAAATTTCTTTCTAGGTGTAAAACACTGCCGTAGACGCAATACTTTAGAGAAATAATTTTTTATAAGATTTCAGTACTGCCTTAGAGTATTGCCTGAATGATCCAAGATTGTTTTTAAGAACTTTGAATTTCCTCCTGTTCAGTGATTTTCCTCCTTGTGCGATGAACCTCTATTTTGTTTGAAATAAATACCTGAAACACGCTTCTTCCCGTAATTCCATTTATCGCTTGCTGAAATCTGTAGAGAGCGTTGTTTATACAAAAAAACTGGCTTCTTTCCTTGCTACAGAACATTTTGTCCCAAGAAGAAGATGAGATTAACTTTGTTTGGAAACTTTATTCATTCCTTCATTTACAGATGACTTCACCCTGTCCAACGAAAGTCTGGTTATTTATGCATGAAGATATGCAACTTTGATGCAGTCTATAAAACAAAAGTAATCAAAATGGATTTTGAGTTTCACCATCGGAAACATGCTTCTGCATTGTTTAGGGAAAAAAAGTAATATGTACATTCACGCGGTATTCTTTACACATTATCGTTAATTGAATAACGTCGTTCGTGAAAGGAGATAGAAGAAACCGAAAGGCTATTCATATGTTTAAACGGGAGTCGCTGTTTCTGACTTCAAAACTTTTTCCATGGCATCGCGATAAACAACTGAATAGCGGCAACACTTCCAAAAAGCTGAAGTACTCAAATTTCTAGGCAACAGTAACGGAAATGGATCATGCTGAAAATAGGTTATCAGATACAAAGTGTCCTTTTTATAGAGATTAAACTTTTGTTTAGTATCCCTTAATGTTTATCCGTTTTACAAAATTATATTGAATTCCTTCCGAATGAAGAGACTTTACAGGCCATACTTAGAAAATTAAAAACATGCATTTACTTCACCATGTAAATGTATTAAACATAAATATATTAATCAAAATCGTAGCTATTTTTGAAAAGAAATATTAAATAAATTTGAAAGGTTTTCCATGTACAGGTTAATTTGATGTGGAGATCCTTATTTTCCTCTCGCGCCTTTGATAAATGTATTATGTACTTAAATAGCAAATTTATTATTTATCATCCAAACTTTTTTCTTTTTAGTAATGTTCCAAAACATATACATTGGTATTTTTGTAAAAAAATACCTATTTTTTGTCGGTTGAGAGGCCACAAAGTGTATACCTACTTGCGCTGAAATATGAAAATAAAATTTTGATGTGGAGTACAATAGCTTTTTAATAGGTACATGTAGAAGATGTAAAAAGTTAACGAAGGCATAAAATAGGGGGGGGGGGACGTGGATGTTGACCTTTATGTCTAGAATATCCGGCCAATTATTACAACTTCTATTACCAATAATCCCCGGGAGGAAGGATGAGGTGAGAGGAGACAGAGTGCGGCCTACCAGGGAGTCACAGCAGTGTAGAGGGCAGAGTTTCTATTGACCAGTTAGAAACTCCCGGCAGCAAGTACTGTCCTCCACAGGAGAGATAGTCTCCGAGGCCTGAGACGCAGGGGGTTGGCGAAGGTTCCCCTCCCTAAACAGGTTTATGACACCCCACGTCAGTACAGTTGCAGACCATTCAAAAACATTCTGACGGCTTCTACTTTTATGAATGAGTCTTCTCGGTTTTAGTGTACAGAGTGAATAGGGCGCATATTTTTTATTTTTTAACGGTGTGCTCCTTGTGTAGCAGGCGTTTTCTGCCACACACATTCGCTGCCCTTGTCCTACTGTGTAAAGCGGCATATACCTTTCAGTGACCTTCTTTGCGTTGCTGGACAGTACTTACGATAGTAAGTCGCCACAAACGGTGTATCTCGAATGTGAGAGACCACCATATGAGAGATGATGTGAAATGATAATGGAGATGAAATAGAGGGACAGGAAATTCGGGGAATGTAATTAACCTATTCAACATTCGCCTGGTGACCCAGAAAAACCCCCGAACAAACCCATAGATCAGGTGGGCCAGACACGGGAATCGAATCCGCGCCTCCCGAATACGATAGAGTATAACTCTCATTGATATTATAAAATTAGCAACAAGTTAACACAAAGTCTAAACATGCTTCTTTCATTTTCTGAGGCCCAGCTGACAACGCTTCATATATAAACTCGCATTTGTTTTTCTCTTTCTTTTAGGACATTACTCTTCGGCGTTGTATTTGTTTTATTATGTCTAATGCTGCCTCGTTGCTACTGGCTAATTCCAGCAGGTGTCTTAATACAGCCCCATTATTAGGGAAGAGCCCACGTAGCTGTGTGATTGAGTGTAGCAGAAAAACATGTTTATAGTAGGCATTTCTATGAATAACACTGTCAGCAGGGAAGTTGTTGATTACCTTGAGCTTGAAGAACCTATAACTGCTCCACAAATTACACCTTGTGGTCAATAATTTGCAATGAGTTCAAGTATGTGATTATTTTCACTAGAACATTTTACCAATGAAATTACCTTTCCATTTTAACAAAGCATTCATTCCATAATGCAATAACACGGGTTTCCTGCAAAAAGATGGAATATACCTATAGGTAGCTTGAATTTCTCAAATAAATAAACATATGAATAAACGTTGACTACTTTCAGGTGACCTTAATATTGTATACTTTTTCGGTTATTTCGAAAGAAATAAGTATTGCAAATTATATTCCTTAAAATGTTGGATAATTCAAACGAACAGGAAATGTTTATTTCCATATAATTTGCATTTGACATAAATAGTTCATTTTGATGAAATACGTATGCATTTTTCAACTATATTTTGTGTCTGTCTCTTAAGTTTTGAAAGAATAAAAAGAATTTTCTAAGCTATTTGCAAAAACTTCCATACACATTATTCATCATTTGTATATCAAACACACGGAAGAATGTTTAATACACGTAGAAATATCGCCTCCTAACACCTCGGAGATACTGACACAGAAAGATTAAAGGTTCAATTCCCGACCATGGCATTAGAATTTTCAACTCCGATTCAACTTTCCAACAAAGTGGGTTATACAAGACTAGTGTGAAAGTTATTTTGAAACACAGAAGATCCTACCTTTCTCGAGGTTATTAGTTTGCATAATTATGAACATTATTAAAGGTTGGTGCGTGCAGGCACGTATTTAGAAGTCAGTTTCCGGAGGGGGGGGGGGTCCAAAAATCTACGTTGAATTGTTTGCTTTTAATAAATAATTAATCAGGGATGTGGTTTTTATCATGTTAGTAAAAAATAGTAACATATGTAATATATTATATTCACATGACTTTCTCCACACAAGCTTCTACAAATTGTTCTTAGAAAAGTTTGTTTTTGTCTTGTTTCTTTGGATAAAGTCATTAGAAAGGCCTTGCACATTGCACATTTTTGTTCTTATACCTAAAATAAAGTGATGTAATCAGATATTTAAAAAGTGAAACACTAATTGATTCATTTGAAGTATTAGTTCTTGAATGAAAAAGGAAATAGGAACTTAGAAGTTAAAAATTGCATACCTTTAAGTAAGTATCTGGGAATTCTGATCAACAAATTATAATATATCGGAATTGGTTAACCTCACAATACAATAATTGATATTATTTGTGTAGTTTAACGAGTTCTACAGCTATTGAGCAGTAACTTTTCGTTTATCTCTTAAATAACTTCATGTCTGCCTGAGAGTGAATAGAGACGTTAAGATGAGAAGCTTCAATAAACTTTTCCGATTTATTTTAAATTAAGTTTTATTTCAACTATTTATTAAAAGTTTGAAATGATAATTCATTTGGGAGGTCCGGACCCCCTAGACCCCCCACCTTAAATACGTCCCTTGGTGCGTGCATTCTATCTAAAGTTTGTAATAAAATGTTAGATATAGGTAATATTATGCTTATAAAACTTTGTGTAAGAGAGTTTGTTTTATTTCGTGCCTCATTAGAACTATCTCTTCTTCAAAAATAGTGAAGGTGCTGCTCAGCCTGATTTACTGATTTAGTATAGGGGCCTTAGAATATTGTCAATTTGCTCGCCTAATGTGCAGTGACGTTCAATTTTGGTACATGTTACCCTTAAATTTAATAGCGGACAACTCAGCCTTTTCTCTCCGTAAACCCAGAGACGATCTCAGGACTCTTTATCTTCTCACACAGGCACTGCTTATTCACAGTAAGAACTTTCTATGAAAACAGCAGAGCAGAACTCAATCTTACATACACACGCAGACAGATACACAACGCTCGTATCGGTGATGTAAGTTCTAGAAATTTCTAACCTACGTCCCTTTACGAGATGCTCTTATCGCAATGTGCCTCATGGTTTGCGGCCACTTCACGAAGTCGTTCTTCACACTCAGTTCTTCATACTTCTCTTGATCTCTAACGTCCAAAACATGGACCACTCCCTGTCTCTCGCCAGTCATTCTCTCATGAGAATGTTTGTAAGGCAATTGCTTTTTCGGGTACCTCGACATTGCATATAGGGTATTCATGATGCATTTCCATCTGCAAGGCAGAGTTCTTCATTTAAAACCTAACGGGCGTACGGCATTTCGCCTGTGCGCGATTGGGTGTACCACAGCCGGCATTGCTCCTACATAAACTCCGCGGGTAAATCATGTACATCACTCTTACAGAAGAGAAGATGCTAGAAATGTCGTCCACCTCTGATCAAACAAGCATTGTATAGGGAGAACATATTCTGATTCACACGATTAAGATGGGCTACTGTAATGCTTCCGATTTTATTTTTAATACATTGCTTTAGTTCTTCCAATGTATGAGGATTTGTCGCGTAAACTTTGTCTTTCAGACTACCCCACAACAAATCACACATTGTTAGATCGTGGCTAGCGAGAGGATCATACATCAGCACTAATCATTCTATTTTCAAACACATCCCTTACTTTATTCATGGACTACTCTGCTGTATGAGTAGTAGCAGAATCTTTTTGAAACTACCACCCTACTTCAAAAAGTTCATGATAAAATGGGATCAAAATGTAATTTACAGTCTTCTCGTAGAATATTGCATTGATTACATTAATTTGTCAGTAAATGTGAACTTTGTAGTGTTTAACGCCCGCTTTTACTACATACGGCACCGCAGGCGGCGACACTGATGATACCTGAGATGAAGATGGAGCACCGGTGGAATGGGATGGCAGGGGAAACCGGAGATCTCGGAGAAAACCCACCCCAGTGCCGTGTTGTCCATCACAAAATTTGTCAGTAGAATATACCGGTGTGTCAACAGCAAGTATTAATGCCCCTTGAAGTGAGGTTGTGAAAATGGTCTGGCTTTCCACTCTAGGGAAAAAAAAATTTAAAAAGAAAGAAGTCAGTTGTTAAAAGTGCTATTTGTCGCAAGGTTCATAGCTTCTTTGACAGAAACGAGCCACCACAATTACAGAAGTACTTCAAACAGTAAACAATGATCCCGGTTAGCTGAGCCTTGAAAAATGAGCTTCCACACCGTACTTCGCGACGAAGGTTTTGAATTTGTGAACAGAAAAAGACAAAATATAATTGTTGAGCGTGAAGATATGTTGTTGTGACGAAGAAATTATCAAAGGAAAATTTGAATGTGGAAGTCGTTTAAGGAATTCGTTCGTTGTCAGATTCCAATTAGATACATAATGTTTTTTTCACATGTCATTACCGAAGTGGCTACCCACAGTCATTTAGAACTGTTATTCCTCAGAAAGACTTTAATAATTTATAAATGAGGTGAGTATATGTGAAGAAATCAAATATTTGAATAATTGTTGTAAGCATTTAGCCACTTTTTGGCGTACAAAAGGAAAAATACATCACACAGTTATATGTACACTTGCATTTAATGTTAACGTAAAAGTGCTACCGCATAAGCTACATAAAACATAAAAAATGGCAAAGCAAAACTTTGCATAGAAGTAATACGTTGACAGCGCACAGTTTGCCACGTGGGAATAAAATAGCGTGAATATTCCCTCAAATCACAGTCGTCGGCGGAGTAACACATTTTCCCGCTTTGTTTACATCTCCCTATAAATTAAGGACGGCGCCGGTATACCTCCGACTCCTCTCGCCTTCTTTATGGTGGTCAGGCAATGTGATTACCGTTGACAGAGGTATAAATAGTGTTGCAAACTTTTGTAGGCATTATATAAAGTTAAATAACTAATTATTTAACATGGAGTGAAATTTTGAATACTATGCTGGATAGAAATTTTCGTTTTATGTCAAAGGCTACTGTGCCAAATTAATGTCAAAGTCGATGCAACGGAGGCCACGCCGTGGCTCAGTGGTTAGACCGCTTGACTCTCACCAAGGCGGCCCGGGTTCGATACCAGGCGACCGCAAAGTGAAATTTGTGATGGACAACACGGACAACACGCTGGGATGGGTTTTCTCCGGGACCTTCGGTTTCCCCCGCCATCTCATTCCACCGGTGCTCCATCTCCATCTCATATACCATCTCATATACCATCAGTGTTACCGCCTGCGTATGTACACTCCTGGAAATTGAAATAAGAACACCGTGAATTCATTGTCCCAGGAAGGGGAAACTTTATTGACACATTCCTGGGGTCAGATACATCACATGATCACACTGACTGATCCATAGGCACATAGACACAGGCAACAGAGCATGCACAATGTTGGCACTAGTACCGTGTATATCCACCTTTCGCAGCAATGCAGGCTGCAATTCTCCCATGGAGACGATCGTAGAGATGCTGGATGTAGTCCTGTGGAACGGCTTGCCATGCCATTTCCAGCTGGCGCCTCAGTTGGACCAGCGTTCGTACTGGACGTGCAGACCGCGTGAGACGACGTTTCATCCAGTCCCAAACATGCTCAATGGGGTCAGATCCGGAGATCTTGCTGGCCAGGGTAGTTGACTTACACCTTCTAGAGCACGTTTGGCGGCACGGATTACATGCGGACGTGCATTGTCCTGTTGGAACAGCAAGTTCCCTTGCCGGTCTAGGAATGGTAGAACGATGGGTTCGATTACGGTTTGGATGTACCGTGCACTATTCAGTGTCCCCTCGACGATCACCAGAGGTGTACGGCCAGTGTAGGAGATCGCTCCCCACACCATGATGCCGGGTGTTGGCCCTGTGTGCCTCGGTCGTATGCAGTCCTGATTGTGGCGCTCACCTGCACGGCGCCAAACACGCATACGACCATCATTGACACCGAAGACGACACGTCTCCATTCGTCCCTCCATTCACGCCTGTCGCGACACCACTGGAGGCGGGCTGCACGATGTTGGGGCGTGAGCGGATGACGGCCTAACGGCGCGCGGGACCGTAGCCCAGCTTCATGGAGACGGTTGCGAATGGTCCTCGCCGATACCCCAGGAGCAACAGTGTCCCAAATTTGCTGCGAAGTGGCGGTGCGGTCCCCTACGGCACTGCGCAGGATCCGACAGTCTTGGCGTGCATCCGTGCGTCTACGGGCACGTGCACCTTCCGACCACTGGCGACAACATCGATGTACTGTGGAGACCTCATGCCCCACGTGTTGAGCAATTCGGCGGTACGTCCATCAGGCCTCCCGCATGCCCACTATACGCCCTCGCTCAAAGTTCGTCAAATGCACATACGGTTCACGTCCACGCTGTCGCGGCATGCTACCAGTGTTAAAGACTGCGATGGAGCTCCGTATGCCACGGCAAACTGGCTGACACTGACGGCGGCGGTGCCCAAATGCTGCGCAGCTAGCGCCATTCGACGGCCAACACCGCGGTTCCTGGTTTGTCCGCTGTGCCGTGCGTGTGATCATTGCTTGTACAGCCCTCTCGCAGTGTCCGGAACAAGTATGCTGGGTGTGACACACCGGCGTCAATGTGTTCTTATTTCCATTTCCAGGAGTGTAGTAAAAGCGGGCGTTAAACACTACACACAATTCGATGCAACGGTGCAGAAAGATGCATACTGTGTAGGTCCCGCTTAAGTGCGGGACGTACATAAACAATGCGATTTGTATCGCTCCGCCAGCAAACACTGTTGGCGTTCTCTGCGTCAGCTGTTTACGTCTGATTCTTATCGGAACCGTCATATCTTTCTCTGAATCAATGCAGGATTAGAAAAGTCGGCTCATATTTACTAAATAAACTGATCAATTAATGGGTACATTAATTTATTGGAACAAATCAACAACTTCCCAGTTTGGATTGCCAAACTCCACAAAATGTTTAACGTTATGTATGCTATTACTACTGCGTGGAAAGAATTTGGCATTTGTCATTATTGCCGGAATGGGTTTCTGGTTTAAAATAGTATAAATATGCATTGTTCATATTTTGTAAATCTCCACTGCGCCAGTGTCTCTAGCTCCGTAGTATTTATTAGCTTTTAGTTTTCATTAACTGCAGGGAACAAAGACAATACGCCACTATAAATTAAAATAAAATCCACATACAGTGACTCTAAATATTCTATAAAGAGTTTCTATAAACAGTTTCTATCAGCCTAATTAACGAAAGAAAATATTAACGTTCAATCTTTAGAAAGAACAAAGAAAATTTACAACTTGCATAGTGTGTCTTTTTTAAAGAGCCATTTGTTTTATGGTTTTGTAATTTCTTTAAAAAAGAAACTGTACTTATTTTTCATCTCTTTTGCGCATGTTTACAGAATTATTTTACCTGGATACTTTACGTGCATTTAGTACCTTGCTATTATTGTGCGGATCATCCCTTCCTCCGAGAGTCACGTTGGAAGACACAGGATCCACTACGGTTTATTTATAGTCTCTGATTAGGTACAGGACCTCCATCTGACTACTTCTAACTCCTAACAACAGAAATTATCAGGTTTTAACGAATTTTATCATTATTCCCAAATCTTATGACTTCACAGATACAGTGTTGAAAATTCGAATAAATTTAAAATTATATAAAACAAACAAAATAAAAAATTATAAGTGGGAGGATGATAAAACTACTGTGATAATATAGTTTGATATTTATGGAAATTAAGTATTACAATTTTCTTTCCGTTAAGTTGAATAATTTTTTTCTAGAATCAATGTACTTAGAACTATGAAAATAATAAATCCAATTATGAAGTTGCTTAATACGTATAACAAGTTGTAATATTTTATTAACTGTTAAGAAAAGTTTCAAGTTAATTGAATTTCGTCCATTCTAAAGCATAGCACTTGGCTGTTATTGTACGATTATCGATGTATAAAAAAAACTATTTTTGCTCTGTACTACCTGAAACAACCGAGCGGATTTGCACTGTTTTGTGAACTGAGCTACGTCATCTAAGCTTAGTTGCTTGGAGGAGTAACACAAGATCGGAGAGAGAGAGAGAGAGAGAGAGAGAGAGAGAGAGAGAGAGAGAGAGAGAGAGAGAGAGAGAGAGAGAGAGAGAGAGAGAGAGAGAGAGAGAGAGAGAGAGAGAGAGAGAACATCAGCAGAACTCTCGTTAAAGGTTGTTTGGCTACTTCATTATAAACGTAACAAAAACAAATACATCGGATGTGGTGAGGTGGCCGCAAGGGAAAAATAAGCGGATCTTAAATAGCCTTACATGACTGTTGGCCTCGCAGTGTTGCTTGGCCATTCTATCGCATCATGGAGCTCGCAGGTGAGATGCGTTAACCATATTATGTAATCACTAGGCCTAGAGGTTGAGGAAAAATCCTTTTTTTCCCCCCCCCCTAGTGTCTGAAGATGAGGCCCAACATGTCATAAATTAATTATGAGTCAGTATAGGCTAGAAAATGGATTATTTTATGCATCTTTTGTGTCTTTTTAGCTATTCTTTGTACTTAAAGGTCCGCTTTTTAGCATTTTTTGCAACTTTAACTCTTTATGGCCATCTTTCTCCTGTTCAACAGAGTCTAGCTTAAATGTCAATGTCTTATATGCACTCCTAAGACAGGCCACAGCAGGTAACAGCTGAGAGGATCCTTTCTATTGTGTTCAAGTCATTAGCACCAGTACAGCATCTAGAAAAACCTCTAAATATCTCGTTATTTTTGACCAGCATTGCGACATGACCTCGAAAATGGGGTTAAGAGTGGGTAGGTTGTTTTCACTGCAGTTTAACAGTTTGTGATAGAAGTCCTGGACGTAAACATGTCAGAAAACTCAACCTAATAAACTGTCTTTACGTTCTTTTTTTCTAATCTTTAGGTCCTTTTTGGAATATTTTAGGTATTTTAAAGGTCCTTTTTATACAGTTTATAGGTCCTCAAATTTCTAGTAATCACTATGAGCTTAACTTGCGTGGAAAGATTGCATTTCTCTATGTACTTACTAGCTGGCTCTATATACATTTCGGATTAGCCCCCCTACCCCAGAATCTGAAGTGAGGCTTTTCTTTTCTTTTCACACTTTTACTGGGACTGGAACAATGCCAATGTCATTTGCTGATACAATAAAAATGCTGTAGAAAACAACTCCAAAAATAAACAAAAACTACACTATAATTCTGTAAACTTTTACCATCTAATGCACAAAGGTAGGGCTAAAACTGAAAATAGAGTATTCACTTTTATACCCCATTAAGCAGGAAGTACTGGATTCCATATCGAGTTTTCACCGCAAGTACATCTTTTGATACTCTCTGAATCATAAACAAATGAACAACAAAAGCAGTTTTAGAGAATTATATGTGCCATCTATCTGTTTGTTTCTGTGTATATGATGTTCTTTGTGTGTGCAAAAGTCGGTTAGATACCAAAGTTGGTATTTAAGTCCAGCATCCTACAACACGAACATTTTCAAGAAAAAAACTTTTATATGAAACACTTTCCGGAAATGTTGATTTTCTTAAAAAAATGACTAACAGTTTTGATTAAAATGCCCTATATTTGAGATTCATGAAAATGTAACGTACATCTTGAATTTTCTGGGGATGTCTTCAGAAGCCCTTTTCATTTTGGTGGGTCTTTGGTGTTTTTCTTCGTAACAAGTTCCGGTAAATTTTCTACCTCTATTAACAAAGTGTTCGTTTTCTTGATGTTTCTCTAGGTTTTGGCTTATCCATACTGCAAATTTGAACGCTAGAATACGAATTTTGAATCTTGTTCATTCACATAGGAGAAAATTATAAGAGATAGCCATGTATTGTTTAAATGTTCTGGATTGACTATCGTCTAAGGCTAGTGTGTTCTGTTTCCATTGTGTCGGTCTAGATGACACTTGGTTGGGCAATTACCTGCTGATCTCAGGGTCATGGTGCGATAAACAAAAAGTTTAAAAGACTTTCTATCACACAGTATTACTTTAAACTTAACACTGATTACAGTGTTAAAAACTAAATACTCGAATAGCGTATCCACTGATCAGTGCGTATGTACGATTTAGTGTAAAAGTGCTTCTTTTAGGCTACTGCACAGATAAAAGAAGCGTACAACAAGACGTAGGCTTTTTGAGATAACTTTAAATATGTTAAACAGGAAAACGTTCCAAAGTAATTACTGTAGAAATAAAAATCCATTACTGAAAACTAATTCCGCGGTGTAACCGTCCTTTCCAAGCCAAGATCTGCTATCCGACTCCTTTCTGCCCTCTACAGGCGACATGAGTGGGGTGTAATAGTGAGGGCTGGAACGCGGTAAAGTCTACACGACCAGAGATTGCTTCTTCTCACTCTAATAGCTCCTCTTTTGACCCCTAAGGGACCCATCGAGGCTGAGTGCACTCTGAACCAGATCTCCCAGTAGGCGAAAATCCGCACGTCGTATGTACCGGGAATGGAACGCTAGTCTCCCACTTGGTAGGCAGCAGCTCTACTACAGCGCCAAGGAAAACTTGTGCTGTGAAAGTGTATAGCAACAATAGCTTAAATATTTTAGTTAATTGATGGAAATTAATCATTTCTTCACACTAGCTAAGGTTTCTGATAGAGTCAACATGAAAAATTCATGTTCGGGATTTGAACTACGGATCTCCTGGTTTCCGTCCATTCGCTCTAACCCATTGAGCTACCATGGCCAACGTGCCGTCCTGACATTAAATTCTCCATTTGACTCGTATATTTCCCCGGTAGACCACTAGGGGCTCTCGCATCCGAGATACACCGTTTGTAGTACTTGAGTCCCAGGCTTCATCGTTTAACTCTTATTATTTTAGTCAATCGATGGAAATTAATCATTTCTTCACACTAGCCGTATATAGGCTAAGGTTTTTGATTGATAGAGTCAACATGAAAAATTCAATGCCATGTCTGGGATTTGAACCACGGATCTCTTGGTTTCCGTCCAGTCACTCTAAACCATTGAGCTACCATGGCCAACGTGACGTCCATTTGACTATATTTCCCCGGTAGACCACTAGGGACTCTCGCATCCGAGATACACCGTTTGTGGCGACTTACTACTTGAGTCCCAGGCTTCATCATTTAACTCATTTTAGAACAACTGGACGGAAACCAGGAGATCCGTGGCATTGAATTATTCATGTTGACTCTGTCTATCAATAGCTTAACTATTGAACTAATTGTTTTTGTTTTGTTTAACGTCCTTTAATTTGGTAGGTCATATTGAACATAGAATGAAATAGATGAAACAACTTCCAAATGAGTCTGGGGTTCATTAGCCTTAGAGTTATCCGAAATTTATCATTTAAAGATAAAAGAAAACCTTGAAAAAAAGAAAACACCTTATCTGGATAACTCACCTTAACCAAGATTGAACTTGGAAGACTTCATTGTGGTATAGACATGTTACCCTCTCACTGCAGAAAGGGATTAACTTATTAAATCATTTTAAATAGGTTGCTAAACTATATTTCTTCATGGTTTTTGTCTGATTGAAGTGTTGAACAGTATAAACAAGTCGACTTTGCTAATTTATTTTGAATGTTTAATAGATTGAGTTACATTTAGTGAGTTCACTAGTAGCCAAAAGTCTGTGAACATTGAAAATGGTAGAGAAATGTACAGCTTAGTAGCATATGTTTATACTTGAATACTGAAAGACACATCATATATAGGCAATGTGAAAAATAAGGCAGAGGTAATAATGTTTAGATACAATTTGGTAGCTTTATTTTTGAAACTTTCAGTTGGATTTTGCTAATACATCTTATTATGGCTAAATTATTGCATTGTTTAGAGAGTTTTGGTTAGCCTAAGGTGCTGCTAGAGGAACTATGTAAGGAAAAAAAGGAAGGAGGTGAAAAGAACAGAATAGACATCAAATGTTTCACACACACACATTACACATACATAAGGACTTTCCCTAAAAATGTTTTTTTTTTATTTAGATTTTGGGGTTCCAAAAACACGTATTTCCAAAAAATCTGATATCAAATTTTTGGGTGGAATGCAGTACTTCCTCCACTTAGTACCTGTAGCAGAAAAAGTCAAAATATCTGATGCATTGTACTTATACAACTTTCTCAACTCTTGTACAAAGTATTCTTACAAATGCTTATTCCTCTGTCTACATTATGATAATTGATGTAAAGGTCTGCAGATATTATATAATTGCTGAATTTCTTGTAGAAAAAAGGGAATGAGAGAATGCAGTATATTTTAAGGTATAGCTATTCTTTAAAGAGCTGGTTGCTACATCATGACTTTAATAACATTAATGATGATGTTTACTCAGTTGAATAGTAGTGTATTGAGTAGTTGTTTATTCTTTGCTGTATTTTGACATTAATTACCTGTTTTGTTCTTGCGCTTAGCAAATGTTATTGCCACATCTGTCATTGCAAAAACTGCACATGCAGTAGCAATAGAGATGTGATATTTTGTCATTATGCATATCTTTTGATAGAATCTAGGGATTGCATATCTGAAGCCTATCTGTTCATTCCCTTTTGTCCAGTTCTGTTCTATCATTGCCTTGCTTCCATAGAATTCTAAAACTATCTTGGCTTAATTTCTTGCTAGCACCTCACATACTGTTTGGCATGCTTTGGTATTTAGTCTTTGATGTAGCAGGTCTCCTTTGCAAGTACATAGACCAATCTATTTGGTGCTGTTGTTCCAAATTCTAACATTCTTTTAAGGTATTTTACGTTTACTTCTTCTGTTCTCTGTAGATCACTCCTGGATAATTTTTCCCAATTTATTTTCATGCCATACACGGCAGTGGCTAGCAATAGTTGTGTAATTCTGTTTTCTTTGTATGACCACCTATTCAAACAAAAGTATAAGTATACATTTAACAAGGAATTTCTGGAAAATGTTTCACTCCCACCCCAACTCCAAAAAATTTATTTAACATAAATGTTGTGTTTTAAAGAGATCTGAATGATCTACTTTGGCTATTTCTTATGATGTATTATTTATCCAAAGTAATCCACAAGAAAGAAAACTTCTGAGGACATTGCCAAGAAATTCAAAACATACATTTCATTTGCCATAAAAATATCTTAAACTTATTAGTCTGATCAAAATGTTTGGAAAGTGTCTCAGCAAAAGGTCGTCTAGAGTGAGGGAAATTTCTTGAAAGTCTTTCTGTCACGTCCTTGGAAGATGTTGAGCTTAAATATCAAGTTTGGTGTATAATTGTCTTTTCATTTTTGAGTTATACTTTTCACACACATAGATGCATATATGCAGAATCTGTTCTAAAATATTTCCACTATCCACAATATGTAAGTGGTAGAAGAAGAAGTATAGTTTGCATACCTTATAATTTCCTGAAACTATTTTCTGAAACCTCAAAACTTTCCTTTGTCAAACGTGATATATGACTGCTATGCCAAGGTTCACAGGGCCAATTTAGCACGTTGACCTATGGAAAAAATTTTGTGTCTATGCCCCAGGAATGCCTCCATGAGAGAGGGGTGGTATGAAAGGATATTAAAGTTAGTTGGACCTAGGAGAGATTACAGCAGAGGGCAGGGTCCCTAGCTGCTATAGATTGAAATTGCCCAGTGGCAGCTTGTACAGTCAACTCCCACCTTGAAGGATTACAATACTTTGAAAAGCCTGGGAACTGCAGACCTCCCCTGATCCAAAGGAGAAGGATTTATAGAGAACAAATTCTCTGCTCAAATAAGCAGAGAAATTTTGTGATGATGTGGCAGATCTGGCTGGTTCACAGGAAGGATAACCTGACGGCAGATTACTATGCAGTGGGGTGATGCAAGTCCTACCCACATGAGGAAGGCTCCATATATATATAGGGACAGTCGCACAGCTTTTTCATTCAGTTTCTGAAGAAGACCATTGAGCTTGGAATGGCTGACAGCTTGAGATTAGTAAATCTGACATGCTGATCACCCATGAAGCTATGATTAAGTATTGAATTTTTTATGGGAATGTCCTCAGAACTCCTCCTCATTCTGAATGACTTTTGTATAACTAGTAAACTGTAAGATATAGACAAAGTTTTACAGCACAAAAAATGTAAATATTGTTAAATGTCTCATATTTTTGTGGAGTAAACCATTTTGCAGATCATCCTTGTTAATTGACTGAATTTTCCAACACTTACGTTTTCTCAAATGGGAAGTCGTTATTCATATTTTTATCTCTTTGCCATGCACAGAGAATATAATTTCAAAACTATCACATAGAGATCAACTCTTTAAAGATTTGACTGTCACGTTAAACCTAATATATTTCCATATTTCTCTTGAACCTACAAGAAAATTAGCAATAATTATTGCAAATGTTTATTTCTAATAACATGAAGTAAATTAATCGTTCTTCCACACTAGCCATATGTAGGCTAAGGTTTGCATAGGTAGAGCCAGACTGCAAAATTCAATATCATTGCCGGGATTGAATTACAGATCTCTGAGTCTCCATCCGGTTGCTCTTAACCATTGAGCTACCATGGCCAACATGCTGGCATGACATTAAATTCTCCAACTGACTCATACTTTTCCCGGTAAACCACTAGGGGCTCTCATAACATGAAGTACCTTGTACAAGAGTAGAGAAAGTCACATGAGTACAACATAAATTTTTCATTTGTACAGTTATCAATGTAGTAAATACCAAAAATTGGTTGTATAACACCATATAAATCCTAGGAGGTACTATTGTTAAAACTCCATGAAAGTTAGCATTTAATGCATAGATTTTTAAAATTCTTCTACTTATGTATCCATAAATGAATAATTCTCTAATATTTGTTTGTTCTTTCTTCAATAGAATTCTTCTTGGTTTTACTTCCGCTAACTGCTTGTGGCAATAAAATACCAAAGAGTGCATCTATCTCAGATGCAGTTAATGATTTCTCTGTCAATCTTATGCAGGTATGTATGAATATTGCTTGCATTTTCAAGCACACCTATTAGCTGCCCTTGTAGTGGTAGATATCTATTGGAGTCTGATGTAAACACTTAGAGTAAACATATTTACTGAACAGAGAATGTAGCAATAGTGTTGTAAAGTCGCGCTTGTGGAATGGTTACCATGGATTTATCTGTGTTGACAGAAACCTCTCAAATTACGCACTGATTATTCTTGTAAGTGTGAGAGGGGTACTCACGGGCCTCCTGGTCCTGTGCTAAGCACCAATGAATGCATTACTGAAGCCAATGGAATTCGCAGGGATCACAAATGACAGATATATGTTCTCTCCATGTGGAGTAATCAGAGCGTTATCTGAGAGGTATCTATAATAAAGCTGTTGGTTCATGTTCTTCACATTATAAATAGAAAAGATCTTATAACCTGGATCCTCAAATTCATTTTCTAAGAGATTTCTGTTACAAAACAAGCATATATTTCTATTTATTCGATAGCTGATTTTTATTGTAAAGGCAAATGTAGCACACATTGTTACTGTTTTGTTCAGTATATTGCACAAATGAACAGGAAACATTTTTAACAAAAAAAAAAGGAAAACAATATATATTTCTTTTCTATTACTGTTTTCAAAATATTTCTTTTTTTAACAAAATAGTAATTTTAGAACCTGTGTTTATTAGACTGTTTTACTTTCTCTTGCTTAGTGCCAGTAAGTTGATAAAGAATTATATTCTAATCATAAGTTCAGTTTAAAATTTAATTAGAAATACATATTTTGAGATTCTTTGAACCCAAACTCACATTTTTAGAAAAAGATGTGTGTGTGGGTGTGGGTGTGGGTGGGGGGTGGGGGTGTGGGTGTGTGGGTGTGTGTGCGTGTGCGTGTGCGCATGTGCGTGTGCACGTGCGTGCGTGCGTGTGTGTGTCCCAACTTAAAATTGAATAAGAAGTATCAAAATATGAATAAAAATATCAGAATATAAGAGTTATGTCATACTTTTAGAGCCTGTAACATACAACCCTCCCTTTTTAGGATGCTTCCTTTTATGGGGAAATTTTGATATAATGTCAACAAAAACATGCTTCTGGTTGAGTGCCACCATAATTGAGGGATTCAAATCTCTTAGATTGCTAATACTTACTTTTAAGTTCCTTGCCTTCGCACAAGTAAACAGAAATGCTAATGTAGAACAGTTTTGAAGATGTATATCAAAGAAAATAGGATGTAAAGGAATTTGCTATACAACACCTGTATTTTGAAACTACTTTTCTCCTACTATGTGTAGCTCCTAGCGACGTTTTGTTACTGCTTCACTTCTCTGCTTCTAAAAGTATCTCTCGGCTGTGTCACCACACACTAATGGAAACAATTCTTGTGATGTAGCACATTTGTTCATAAAAGCAACTAACATTTCTTTCTTTCTTTCAGAAAGTTCTCCAGGAGAAAGCAGGCAATGTGGTTTTATCACCATTCAGTGTATCAGTACTTCTGGCCATTCTTCATCAAGGAGCTACTGGTAATACAAAGAATCAGCTGACTCACACTTTGGAAGCTGAACCACAGCAAACTCGTGATATCTATAAGAGGATGATTACTTCACTGCAGGTAGGTATCAGTAAAATAACTTACTATAAAATCCGATCATTGCCTATAACATAGCTAACAGCACTCAGTTTCCCATTATTTCTTAATAATTCAAGGCTTTAAGACCAGACAATATTAACTTCAAAATCACAGTTTTACACTAGGAAGAAAAGATGGTGCAATCATAGTTTAAATGACGTATTTATGAATATAACAGTTTCAAAATGTTATTACATATAGAAACATTATGTTAAAAGGCAAATGCACCATTTGAATAATGCTAATCCAACTGTTAGGGTATTTAAATATTAGCTCTTTTCAAATATAACATTTTGTAAGTAACTATTTAAATTAATAGAAAAGTATTCTCTGTTTGTGTCTTTCCTGGCAGTCTATTCTAGAAAAAGAATGTGGTGTATCATTAGCTCCCTACAGTTCCAGTTCTTCTTATGCATGGTTTATGGCTTCATCTCTGATCCTTATTCACAATATTGTGACACACATTGTTATTTTAAATATTCTCATCCATTGTATTTGAAATATTTAATGTGGCTAAAAGGAGCCCTTAACCTAACTGTCCTCATCACCTTTAACCAAATATAGGAAAAAATTTTTGGAACTTTTTATTTTGAAACACATTTTAATTTGCATCTTTTAAGCCTTCGTAAATATTTTCATTGGTCTAATAATTCATATGAATTTCAGATTTGTGCAGAATAAATCACATTTTCTAGGACAGTTTGAACAGTATTTCTCAATAACACCAGTAGTTGTAATCTCCTTAGGTGGTAGGTCAGCTAGTAGCTACCTACACATATATCTGCAGCTATGCTTCTCTGAATTTTTTTCTAGTTTTAAGCAATTTTCTCTTTCTTTAATTTTGATTAGGATAATAAATGCTCACTTCTTTACCAATTGCTGATGGGTTTAAAGTAACATTATTGTCACGCCGGAGGCGAGTGCTTACCATGGAAAGATTGTGTATCAGTCAAACCATTCTACCACATTTGTTGTTGACAACCAAGAAAAGCAAAAGAAACAGACCATTTAATACAATCAATAACTGACGTTATAAAGCCGGCAGGGTGAGCCTCATTGTTATTGAGCAGGATCTGTTCCAGAACCTTCTCATTATGACTGGCGGGGTATAAAAGTAGGTGCAAAGGCATCCAGAATGAGGCATGAGAGCAGATTAGTCATGAGTCAGTCTGCACAGAGTATAGTAAAGTCCAAAGTTGTAATTCAGTCTGCAAGGAGTGCAGTACACTGCAGCTCCATAATGATGAGTCTGCAGGCAGTGTGTGCAGCGTAGAGGAATAGTTGCTTGTTATGAACTAACCACTAAGCATCAGAATTGTTGTGAAGCAGTTGTGCAGTATACTATTGGTCTGTGTGCAGTGAACTTTAAAAGTTCAAGCAGTACAAGTTGTGCATGCAACAGACAAATAAAGGAACATTACTGACATGCTTATTCTGTGTATATGTAAAAAGTGAAAATGATTATAAGTTAGCATTGGACTAATAATTCAAGAGACAAACAAAGGGAGCTTGGTGCAACTTCATGTTATCATTTTTATCAAAATATGAATTTATAAGTCATGCTGAACAAAGACTGTGGAAGCTCCACATATATTGATAGTGGATAATCCCTCACAGTAGTTAGTTAAAGTGAAAGTAAAATAGGTTTTGACTCAGTTACAGCATTTCCTTTTCTTTTTCTGCAGCTGACCATTAATTTTTCTACCAATGCAGAAGAATTTTATCTGCTATTAGCTCTTAAGTTGGAGTTCCTGGATCAGATGGAAAATGAGCAGCAATGGGCACCGCAATAGAACCCTGAAAATGGCAACTAATTACCTTGATTAAATAATAAGAGTAAAGTTTTAAAAACAAATTAATAATGTTGATGATGATGTTGTTGAATAATGATAAACAACCTACCATTAGGCATTTGTTTTCATGCAATATTTCCTGACATAACCAGTCTTCCAAGATGTTACATAGATCTTTGCCTTGGGATGGACAAACACTGCTTTGTACACTTTTTTTTATTTGTATACTAAGAGGTTCCAAATGAATTTTCTTGAGTTAACTGAACTGAGTGTCAGTCCCTACTGTATGAAATACTATTTTAATTAAAACCCACTCTCTCAAAATCATGTATATACAAAGAAAACGTCTATGGTGTTTTCAAACACAAGGATATTATTATCAGGGTTAACATCAATGTTAACTCTGCAAAATTCAATGAAATATTTGAATCAGAGGATGCCAGCTCCATTTGAGGTCTTTAAAATGAACAAAAGGTTAGAAAGAGAGAATGTTAATTCTAGTTGACATTCTCTGACTCTAAAGCATTACTAAAATCCACAATTTATCTCCCTAAAAATGTTAAAGTATTGCGTAAATCAAAATAATAATTTAATGGTCAAAAGTAATGGAACTTGTGATAATAAAACTGCTTTTAACTGAGAAATTCATTTTATAGAGTTAACATAGATTAAAACCTTGAATTGATATTGTGAACTTCTTTTTTGTAAGTTATCATCCTTCTATTGGAAAGTGAATGTAAGCAACATGATACTTTACAGAGCCTAGGGTCCAGAGAGCTTAAAGTTACATCACATCTGCTTTCAAAGATAAGTACAATCTCACTGCATTTCTCAACATCTAGTGCTATATTATTAAAATTAATTCATAGCATCCCTTTCATCATTTTAAAACTATGTTTTTGCCTTTGAATACCTTCTATTTGCTGCAAAACATTTGCAGATTCAAATGCATGCAAAAGGAACAATCACTTTGATATATGGTTTTGAAATGCTTTAAAAATGTTCTTGAAAATGATCCACAACAGTGTCTTCTGCATGTTTTTCTGTTTTGTCTTGTCTTAGCAGTACTTTCTTGAAGAGTACACTGTATCATAAATAAATCAAATTAAGTAATTTTACTATTCTAATCATGTAATAATTATTAATTTATAGATAAGTCGTATTTATTATACATCTGCTTCACTTACGTACCTATTTTGAGGACATGTTTCACAAATCATAGTTTGCATCTTCGGCTCTTATGTGACTAAAGCTTGATCCAGTGGTGTGGGTAATTCTGGAGTTGCTGCTGCCATCTGTTGATTTAGTGATGAACTTAAATGTGGGATTCTCTTCTGGCGGGATTTCAAAGTTCATTAGTTGGTTTTTATGTTTTTCTATGTATATAATTAGTTTAAAAAATTCTAGAATGTCCTCATATCAAATCAGTTTTTACTTCCAGTTAGTTTTTATGAAATAACATCATCATTAGTTCAGTGAAACCCTTGTTTCTAAAGGGAGGAATGGGATTGAATCTTGTACTGCACATGATTCCGATTTTGTAAACAGTCTGATGTAATGCAGCAATGCAGAATTTGTTTCATTAGGTCATTTTGGGCATACTTTGTGCATACAGAATTAGTAGTGAAGCACTATTTCTGAATTGGAAAATATGAGAGCTAATCTATCATTACAATATTGATCATTGTGTGAATGATTTTTCCATTTTTGTTCAGAGTTTGATCATCCCATGATGAATAGAATAAAAAGGTTAGAAATGTGCTAAGATTTCTGATGATGTTTGATTTTTGTGTATTCTTATAACCTTTAACAGTTGTGTAATTTCATTACAATACTGATATTTTGCCTATGACTGATGCATTAACTTTTTTGATAACAATGGATCAGTTATCACATGAAAGGGGGCATTAAACTGGCACATGGGATATAATTTTTAGTTGAACTAATACTCATGGAACTTTGAACAGGATGAGGGACATATTGACTGAATAGCTATAAATATCATATCCCAGCTTAGTAGAGAATCTTCACTCCTTAGAGTCCTGTGTTATGGTGATAAGTAAATAACACACAATGTCATGAATTGAGGCAGCCTGATTTACCAAATACATGACAACTTTTGTATATTCTTTTTGGAGTATTTTGATGCGGAAGAACTAGATGTGATCTTCATGTCAGATGAAGACATGGTTTAAATTAACTAGCCACATAAACAATAATGCCATCTAGGAAATATGAAAGTTTCCCCACAGTCTCAAAAGATTAAAGTTATGCTGTGCTAGCTCATCAGAGAATAATAAGGCCAATATTCTTCAATGGGAGATTAAAAGTCAAACATTATCAAGAAGAAATTTTTTATTTCAGGTTAATCAGCAACACCATGTGGCTTCCACCATCCCCAGATTTGACCCTCCTCTAGAACTTTGTTCTTTGGAGTTATCTGAAGGGGTCAGATATTCATTAGGCATCCTGAAAGCATTGAAAAATTACAGAAGTTTAACATCTTACTTCATAAAATACTTCCTGAACTCCTTACCTCTATGTCTGTACCAAGAAAAGGTAGTTCCAAGGGCAAAAGAATTTTTTTCCTTTCAATCGTAAACCTAACAGCTCACACTTTAACTTTGTGAGGCAGAGCTCTCGTCAGATTACTCAATTCTGACTGGTTAAACATTTCTGGAATTGCTGTTTCTGTTGCTGGTGAAAACTCCATATCAACCTGTTCATCAGCAGACTCTGAGAAAGCTCCAGAATCAGGTAAACTGAGGTGAAGGTGCTAGGATTTCTAGTCCATGAGGAATGGGTCTCATCAATGGCTTTAAATTCAGATACAAAATACTGCCCTTATTTCCCTTATTAAATTCAGCCACATTGCACATAACAATAGCAGTCACTGCAATGGTCTTGCATCCCTATGCCAAATGGAAGGGCCTTACGTTTTCTTTGGCTCCACTGTCGTAGGTTTTCAAGACATGTTTTACAAATTACGGGGAAGCCCATACCTTATCTGGTCTTCTAATCTTACCTTATAATACATACAGTATAAACATTTCACCAATGCAGCTATTGCTACCTCTACCCTGTTTATGAAACACCCCACACATAATGGAATGAGTCTGGCTTATTCACACATTTCCTAATTCCTGACACATTCACAATTTTCAAAGCAGAACAACATATAAAAATAAGATGGAGGTTCACCACATCCATTGACTTTTAGTGGACTAGGCAACATTAAGAATTTTGCCACGATCACATACAACAAAAATACAACTCTGCATTTCAACAGCACATTTCATCACTAAAAGTGCTAAAAATAGACTGATATCGGACCATTCAAGAGTGGTGTTGGATTGACAAGCACACACAAGAATAATAAAGTAAAGCGCAGCTACACTAACAATGCCGATTCACAGCTATTGCAAAGCAGCACAGAGCTGCAGTGACACATTTTAAAACAGTAAATCATGATTAGTGTGGAAACTAGATG